>CM059265.1:12285828-12333328 GCA_030347295.1 Setipinna tenuifilis
CTGCTTATGTTGCCCCTCCATGAGTTTGTGACCTTTTTCCCTCCAATTTACGCTGTTGTTACTTGGACACACAGTACTGATACATTACTATGGGGGCAACCTTTGATTTTAACATCGTAAGTACGATCTCAGTGCTAACTTAAGTATCTAAATAGCATAAATATAATACTCATGTGGTAAATTTCATTTGAAATGTTCTTATTCAGCTTGACATGGCTTATCTGAGGGGGTGGTATTACAAGGTCCTCATGGAGAACCAGAAGGGTATGGAACTTTAAATAAATTTAAAATTCTAAACGTAATTGGCAAAACAAGGTAAAACAAAAGTGTGTGTGCGTGTGTGTGTGTTCTTTTGCTACAGACATGGCAAACAATTTGCCCATTTCACCAAGTAAGGAAAACAGATGGGGGATGGATTATTGGCACCGGTATTTCATGTGCCAAAAAAGAGAGTGCTCGTCACTGAGGTAATAAGTTCTAATTAAAAAGATAATTTAAAAAAAATTAAAAGCACCACAACATTTGACACATGACATATGGCATTAACAGCTGTTTCTCTTGTTGCTATTGTAATGTTCAAGGCACCTTTGCTCCCTGCAAAAACCATACATTGTAGTGGGGAGACCACTGGCATTTTCCAGGTACATCACAATCATTTTGATTGCCCAAGATTGTACAGTAATACTCGAAAGAGGTTTTGGAAGGCTCCTCTGTAGCAACATGGCTAGAACTGAAAACCCTTATCACACACCCTACATTGTGCACACTCACACACTAGGACACACTAAAGCTCCCAATACGCTGCTTTCAATGCTTGTAATGTTGCATTCCAAGTCTGCTTTCAATGCTTGTAATATTGCATTCCAAGTCTTTTTCACCCCTAAAGTACACTTTTTTGATACCTTCTTGGTTTGCATCCACCACCACCATCTAAAGCAGCACTTTATACTCTTTACCCTCTGACCAAAACTGAGTTATGTGTCATACCCACAGTTGCCAGACATCATCATACGCAGGATTCTTGTCCTGGTAGTTCTACAGGATGGGGATCCTGCTATCCTGAACCTGGTCGTAACATGCCAGAAATTTTACAGCATTGTCTGCCAGCCACTCTTTCACGAGCAGGCCCACTTCAGCTGGCTTGACAGTAAGTTCGGTAACAGTTTTTGCAGAACAGAGCAGTATTTGCAGAACAGTTGCATCAGATGTTAAAATGGAATAAAATATGAAGAAAGAGGACAAAAATAGACTTGGGTGTGTGGGGTGGGGCTGATGTAGAGAAATATCTGTGTAGGTATCCTTACTGTTCCTTGTTATTGGATTTTAGGTGTGGTGAAATGGAAGAGGCTGTCACCTCAGCACAGGAGACCTTATGTTATTTCCCAGTGCCGCTGTCTGCTGTGTGGGAGCCTATATAAAGACTGCAGGGCTGGCTACAGGGGAAGTGGCCAGCGTGAAGTCCTCCAGGGGTCTTACTCCACAGAGGACTATCCTGGCTATTGCAGCTGAGACTGTTTCATTGGTGATGGGGGGCTTGACTGAGACTGGGCTCTTGCCCTGCCCCATAGTTATTCTGTTGTTTTGTTGATGTGTTGCTCTATTGCTTTCAATTCACTGTTAATTTTTTTTAAAGAATCAAATACAATTTTACTTTGTTAAAGTCTTTGAGTTATGATTTCACTTACTAAGAAAAATATATTTCCCATTGTCCTTCACCTACCTACTATTACCTGTAAACAATCATATACCATCACATATTACATTAATGAAGTACTTTAGCGCAATAGCCTTATATCTAAACTTGGTCTACTAATTAGATCACTTTATATTTGTGTGGTTGTTGAAGCAAAAAAAAAAGACATGGTGTGCAGTGGTGTAGCCAATATACCTTGGCCATTCAGGTCTCTAGGTAAGAGCAACTCCCCAGAGGGTCAAGGAAAATATAAATTCTTTAACTTGCACTGTACATCCATGCACTAATGTGGGAGTGCACAGACAGTTACACACACTGTGGCAGTGAATAGTTGTGCTCTCTCAGATGTGTCACTTGGTCTTCTGGATGTAGCCAACTTTGACTAGACCTACACATTTCATTGTACTTACATAGCCTACTTGTACTAAGGACTATCAACAACACCGATGTAATGCAGTACTCGAGCTCTCGACTGTGTTCATTATGTCGACATGCAAGAAGATTTCATTTTAATGACAAAATGATTTGACGATGAGAGAGACAGAGGTCAACTGTTGATGCAGCCTATGTCTGCAAAAATACTACACGGGACTGAAGACCCCCCTTTATAATTGTCATGTACATTTAACGCTTAGCCTCACAACAACGCACCTTCAAAGGCATGTTTACGGGCTCAACAGAGCACTGAAATGTATGCCTGTGTATACACAAACACGACTTTCGGTCCTTTAAATACTTTATTAAGTCACCAAGTATAAATATTATCACAATATCATGTTATCATAGTAGGCTAACGTTAGAATATTTCTCGTCCTATAGACCTACAGCAGCACATAAATTAAAGTCGTACGGTTTGTTTATGATGACGTTCAACAACTACAACTATAACAAAATACTGACCCACAGACAGTAGAAAACCTTAAAATAATTCCTGCCATTGATATATATATATACCTAGTTACCTATGATTCCTGCTACGTTGTTATCAAACATCAAAATTACTTCCAAGTTTGAGTGGAGTGGAGCTACGTGTTTCCGGTGGAGCTGACGTTTTCCGGTGGAGCGGAGCTACGTATTTCCGGTGGAGCTGACGTTTTCCGGTGGAGCTCCACTCCTCCATGTGTCTGCAGCTAGACCCATCGACTGTATATAAGATGGACAAAGCGGGCCCATTCAGTTCCGTTCTATAAAATTGAAGCATTCGCAACCGTCAATTTCGCAACCAGGGCCACTTACTTCCTGCTTGGCAACGCTTGAGCATGCGCAGAAAGGAGGACAGTCGCCCAATCAGAAACGTCCACTCGATGTCATGTCCCGCCTACAACTCTACGCCTTCCTCAGGTTGACGGTAGCGGGGGAAAACTACGGATTGATTATTTCCTCAGGTATGTGTCACTGTTAAAATTCTTGCCTACCAAAGAAATACGAACACAATTTCTGAATGAAGACAATGATCGTTAAGTCTGGTAAATATTAATGTCAACTTAATAAAAATACACTAGATCTTAGCGAAAACGAGAACAACTCCTAGGGTAGGCTACATAGCCCAACGTTAGCATAAGACAGTTGATGTGTTAGCCTAGCCTAGTGTATAACAGGTAATCCAAATGACTGTACACAGTTAGGTAACCTAATAACAGACGTGTTGGATAAATTTACAACCCTTTCGGGAAAAGGCGAAATAATGCAGTATTTCCATATTGCTGTTCTTTATGTCGCTTTTGGAGAAACGCGTCTACTAAGTACTACAACAGTAATAGTTTTGTGTACGAGAGTGGAACAGTTCAGGGCAGTTTACCAATGCTTCCGTTTAACACACTATCTTCTGTCACGGGGGGATTAAATGTGATCTTCAGTTAACAAGTATGGATTCGTGTTTTTTGTCATGTCAAAGTTATGTTTGTTTGTTTGTTTTTTTACCGTATGTGGCGTACCATATTGTTCCCTTTACAAAATGTGAGGAATGTTTACTTACAGACTGCTATGCATACGATAGATCAAATTAATAGTGTTGATGCTAGGAAATGTTTATAGATCTTGGAATGAAGTTTTGGCAAATGGCAACTTTAAAAATTTGCTAACAAGACTTAAACTTTTATTTTCGACAGATGCCGCCTGAACGAACCTTGCGGGGGAATAGCTATATGAAGTTGTGGTTGAAGACATCATCTCGCTGTCCTCTGGCCTCCAGTCAAAGTAACCAAAAGTGAAGAATGCGGTTAAGGCAGACACAACGTAACTCCAGAAATGTCATCGTCACGATGTCAGACTTTGCGTTTTCAGTGTACTTGTAGCAGAATTCAAAGCGAAACATTGCCCTTGAAATTCAGATTAAAGTGATATCTCTCCCAACTCGCTGGTATGTTCAAAATGTTTCCCGTTTTGAAGTTGACATGAAACGTGAAAAAAGTAACAATGGATTTATCCTTCTAAAGCAAAGTGTTCATCTGAAGCAAGTATTTAAAATCAATTTAACCATTAATTAAAACCAAGGGTGTGACACTATAATGTTAACCCATAATGTTAAACAAATGAAATTTTAAAATAAAAAATGGTTATCATAATCATGTTCACATGACCACATTCTAATTACTCAGGTGTGTAGTATCAGTTATTTATTTACCTTCCTGATTAAGATGTGTTATGCTTGTACTAGAATAACACTTCAGTTATACATATAATACAGTATGCATATACTTTTTAAACTAGGAAAAGAACATGAGCTTTGCCATCTTTTATTCTTTTCAGTTTATTAAGTTTCTGTTTCATAACAACATAATTGGCAGCTGTGTAACAGTTATGTGAAGACAAGTTACTGTGTGTGAAGACAATGGTCATGGTTTAGGAGGGAGTAGACCCTCACAGCTCTGAAGTTGGTGGTGGCACATGATGCAGGCTGGAGGGTAGCACCTCTGCTGTTAAGCTGGTGGCGAAAGTAACAGCAGCAACCTGGAGTGTAGATCTTCAGCTGTGAAATTGTAAGTAATGGTACATGAAAGGGAATTGAGAACAGGACCCCATTTCCAGCACAACCACCTAAATACAAAACCAGTAATTTATACATTTAATACAATATTTGAAATATTTAATCTTAGAAGTGCTCTCTTAAAGCACATGTTGTCTGTTACATGGGGCCCCATCATCTAATAATATTCCAGGTCAACCATGCTTGATTCAGTGGTACTGAATATCCTTCCCCCACAGTCCTTACAAATGTAGACATGCCAACACATACACGGTTAAAACTTTTTTGAAAGACCCACTTGCTAATGTACTGTGCTGAAAACATGGGAATACCAGCTTTACAATGGAGCAGCTCTCAGGTATTTTCAACTGATATTCTTATTGGTCATGCGAATTAGGAAGGGTATCAAATTATTTCAAAAGCTTTATTTAAAATCACATTTATATTAGTAGAAGCATCATGACTAAGGTACAGTACCTGCTGGTGTAGCTCGGTGCTCCATGGTAAAATGACGCTTAAATCTACAACAGAGTGAAAAACAATGTCAGACATACTGTTGTATATTGTTAATGTTTAGGCATACCTGCAAAGATTTCGCTATTATAGGTAAACGCACCCTATATATACACATGTATATGCTTGCCTTGTATATTGTAAGCTATTGTGAATAATCAGTGTTGTGCCAAGAACGAACATTTGAATCTCAATCTAATGTAAGCGACAGTTAAATGTTAATTACCACTCAAACATTATTTACCTATTACCTATTCATATACCGAAATTGTGGAAGAAGAACGAGACGAGAATGCCCACCTGTAGTCGTAGTTAAAAGCAAACGGTGAGTTAGTAATCTATTCATCTGTGCTTGAGTTTCGCCTCTATCTGAACTCAAATCGACGTGCTCGCAAAAGAAAAACTGTTAGTAACTGAGTGTTTGCTGAAAAACTGCAAGCTCCACAAATCTTTAATGGTAAACGAACAACACACCAAGCGTCCTCACGAGTCTGTCTCATTTATGACCAACAGCTACAGTAAAAACAACCCGAGCCGACATCCCTAAAGCCTTGCATCACCGTACGTTTTTCTCAATCGCTTTACCCAGCACCAGCTTAAACTGTACTGTCCTTTTCTGTCTCTTCATGTGGCCGGCACTAAAAATCATGTCGTGTTTATAGTCAACTCATCTGGATCTTGGTAAAATGTAAAGATAACGTGGCACCGACGGCTAGACACTGATTAGTTAGATATCGCTTGCTAACTATGCCCCACCATAACGTTAAGTTTTCAACGATCAAACTTGTGTTTTCGAGTCTTCTTCAAATAAAATGTCTCACTGGCTGTATTATTAGTGTCTCCACGGTTTAATATCTAACATATTATGACAATCTTTGCGCGGTGATATCGAAAAGGCTTAAGTAGATATTGAGGTGAACTAAGATAACGGTTAGCTAACGTTAGCTATCTTACATAAACGGTTTACTTACCGGCAAAACTGCAAAGGATCTTCCAACTGAAGGTCTTCTGGTAGTACAACCAACTGCACAACTTGTTCGTATGGGTATGTTCATAACAGTATATTATAAAACAACTAAGAAAATAAGTTGGACAAGTTGCCTGACGAACTCCACTGCAGCTGTCAAGGTCAGGCTAATGATGACAGCTAACGTGATAGGTAGTCACCATCGACTGTATGTAGTCACCGCTGCCGGTGCAGCCTCTTTCTAGCAGCTGTCAATCATAGGTGTCAATCAAACCCACTCACGTTGGCCATTGGACGCTGAAAACATTGGAATAACATTCTAAAACTGAGGTTCTGGGGAAAAAAAATTCTTGTGTTATGTGAAGGACTCAAAAATCTATTTATTGAACATTATGAGTTAGACTCAAGGACAGTTTTATAATTTTAAAAGTGACACAGAAAATTTGCAATTTTCCCATAGAGATACATGGGAGTGGGCGGGATTAAGAGTTGTACTGCAACCCACCACCAGGGGGCGAGTAAACTTCCGGTTGCTTCATTTTTGACAATAGAATATTAGGACCTGGCTAGACCCTGTTGTGTTTCTTCTGGACGTGCATAGCACTGGTTGCAGTCACATAATCTACCATCTCTACATTTCGCTGAGTGCGAGGGGATGGCCGTACGGGTACTCAAGGTTATTTAGCCTCTGGTGGAGTCTAACCACCACTTGTCCTAGACAGTTAACGCAGCTTGGTTACTGTATACATTGAAAGTGGAATTTAACATGTTATGGAGTGAATCGTTCTCCGCCCTTCTGAAATTCTATGCGAACGTTCGGTAGATTTGTGCCAAAAGTCAGGGTCAGAGTGGTGTAGGTTGCAGATTCGTAGTGGAAACTGTCAACTATTACTACTACTACCAATAATAATAATTATGATGATATACTACTACTACTACGAATAATAATAATAATAATAATAATAATAATAATAAACTCTAATAAATAACTAATAAACTAAATACTAGGCTATTATCATTCCATGCGCCTGTCTATGTAGCCATCCTCTTGGAATTGTGTTGATGTCATGAAAATTCGTGCAGCTACCTCAGGGGTCAGTTTTTGGTTCCCTTCTTTTCTCCATCATGCATCCTTGGGTGGGATTATTCGCTCCTATAGGTTTTCCTATCACTGTTACAGTTGATACAGTTTTCCCACCAAATGACCACAATATCAGCAAGGATGTCTGCAAGCCTCAAAAATCTGTTTGGATGAATTGTCAGTCACTTTTAATCCGGGATGCTAGTGTATCCAACCGACCCAACAATTTCTTATCACATCAGTGTCACATTTGATTATTTCTCTGACTACAACTAAAACTGCACATAATTTGAGTGCTATGCTTAAAAATAAATGATAAGAAATGGCAATTGCTGCAGTGACCAAGTCTTGGAGGTTAACTCAATCTAAGATCAGCCCTTATAGTGTTCAATTTAACTTTTTGTACGAGCTATGGTTCTTTCTATAGGATTACTGCAGTGCAGTTTGGGCTGGATGTGCAGTGAAACTGGTAAATGATCCAAAATACAGTGGTGCAGCGGTGTGTGACGGACTGAATGTCAGTCCAGACTTTTCTTTTGTGGAATCTTAGTGGAAAAATAACAATTATTCCCCTGACTACGAGATTTTGAGAGTTTATTTAAAAAAAAACCTTAAAGATGTATTTCTTAACCTTGTGCATGTTTAATTATTTATTTGACCATGTTATTAGATGACATCCGTGTCAGTTTACATTATTTAAATCACTACAGATTAACTGCTATAACAACATTATAGCTGCTATGTTGTAATGTTTTTGTTCCTGTATGCAGAATTACTCCATCTACTGGGCTAGAGAATTAGTTTTACTGATAGTGTTTGCTGATAATATGCTTTATATTCTATTTTATTATTTTATTTATTATTCAGAATGTTTATGTAATGTGTACATCCCTTTCTAAAAAAAGCATATTCAAAATACCATGAACATGAATATTTTAGACTATATATCTACACAAGCATTCATTAGCTAGGTTGATGTATTTGCATTTATTGCGTATGACAGTGGAGTTTTAAGCACTTGACAAGGTGGCACTCCAGTCATCCAAGTTAACTTAGAGTGAAGTAAGTTATTAGCAGTTTCTAAATAACAGCCAGATGTGGGACCACAGCCCATTTAAAAAAAAGATTTTTTAATTTTTTTGCTATATGACCTAAATTCATGGGCCAACAGAAAAAAACAGCTAATTACATTATATGGTGGTATGTTTTATTTATAAATATGTTGACTCTGTCAGGGTGGAAAATCAAGAATAAGGCTTTACAAGAATGCACACCAAAGAAGATGGAGCAGTTTATTATAGTTTATTAGTTCACCAGCTTCCCCACCAACAGTCCTGTTACTCCAAGACACAATCTAAGTTTTAGCCAATGGCCCCAAACCCTAAAATTGAGGCTACCACTGTGATTGCAGTGGTCACTTATTAATATGTTTTTTTTACTTTACATTTGTAAAAATTTGTGCAATCAAAAGGCTTAATATAAGTTTTTGAGAGTTAATGGTGCTGAAAAGATAATGAAAAAAGCGAATAATTTTAATATGGCTGGACAGGACAATTTGCAAAATAGCAACACTGATTACAGTCATGGGTAAGCGATTAGGGCGTTGGACTTGTAGCCCAAAGGTTGCCGGTTTGACTCCTGACCCGCCAGGTTGGTGGGGAGAGTAATTAACCAGTGCTCTCCCCATCCTCCTCCATGACTGAGGTACCCTGAGCATGGTACCGTCCCGCCGCACTGCTCCCTTAGAGGCGCTGTTGGGAACTGCCCCCTTGCACGGGTGAGGCAAAAATGTAATTTTGTAGTGTGCAGTGCAGTGTGTGTGCTGTGTCACAATGACAACTGGGAGTTGGGTGTTTCCCAGGTGGGCTTTCACTTTCACATGGATTTCAAGTTCAAGTCTTTGACGAGAGGTAGAGAAGGTTTCCTTGTTCACCCAGCCGCCCCTTCCACTAGTGACTTCTTTAGAGAAGCGACAAACATGGCCTAGATCCTGCAAGAATATAGTACTCTCAGAGGTTGTCTGACCACCTGGTTGGGCTATTTATTTGGACGGCCTGTGCCCATTGAGTGCCTTCATTAATGCCTTATCGCATGTTGGTTTCACCTCACTGCACTAGATTTTCAACAGTGAGTTATCACTAACACTCTACCACCTCAAGAATGCACCTTACTGTATGTGATGCTGGGACTAGGAAATAAAGAAATAACCAGGATTTTCTGAAGTAGCCTCAATACAATTCAATATATATTTAGTATAAATCACATTTATTTGTTAAATATTTAAAGATGTATAAAGCAGAGTGTATTAAGTCTAAGGAGTCAAACAAATATTACAAAGGTACATTCAGGTTTCTGTTTTAACAAAAAAATGTAGCGACTTCCTACAATAGCAGTTTAAATTAGTGATGTAACTATCCATATTACACTACAATTAGTGATTTTAAAAACAATTCCTTTACAGAATTAACTTTTCTAGCAGCGTTAGATTCAAGACAAAAATGACCTTGATTTTGACCTTCAGAAGCACAATACAGCAGTGAAGAAATATGCAGGTGAAATACAGGAACAGCTAAGTATACAACAGCATCTCTAAGCAAATATCCTATGACTCACAAATAAAGATGTTATTTGAAGTCAAAGTTCCGCTACATAATATTCTGCTACTTTCTGTGCATGTCCTCATCATTGCATTGGCAATAATACAACACTGGATTGCTTGTCATTTAATGGAACCAGAACATGTTTAAGTGCACCTTACGCTTTACCTGGTATGCTCTCCCTGTATTCCGCTACTTATTCTCATAAAAGTGAAAACATAAAAACTGTTTTGGGGTCCAGCAGATACAACAATACAGCTGTTGCCATCACGCTGTGTTGTGTCAAGCTTTTAGCTTCTCTGATTAAAAATGCATGGCATTATAATATTATACATACTTTTACTGAATATTTTCTGTGCTATGGGGTCAAGACACCAAATTAAGACATCAACTTTTCGTGCTGGACATTTTTCTGTGATGTATCTTCTCTTTCCAAAATTATTCACAATGTTTTACTTTTAAGACTGGGCAGAAGATGAAAAGGTAAATGTCTAAAGGCCAACATTCAACATCCAATAACATGCCACATTACCATGCAATCTTTCCAATTACGTTGAATCAACCATATTCCAGAGGTTCAATAACACTTTTGTTGCCTTGTGAAAAGACTGATATTCCAAAATGTGTGTTTGTGACATGGCATCTGTCAAGCTATGAACCACAGAAACAAAATTCACATCTTCAATGTCTTTTTTTTTTCAAACATTGAAAATTCATCCAGCCTGCTGGATGACAAGATACAACCTAGATAAAACTTCATGTTTTGACAAGCAGGAGACTGTCACTGAAAAGTTAAAAGTTGCTTTGTTCATTTCGGGAAGGTTCTGCTCTGCTGGGCACACCAGTCCAGTGTGAGAACAGTCAACCTTGAGGTTCCCTTCCATGAGAGTCTGTTCTCAGGGTCATGCTGATGTGCAGATGGACAGCGGCCCTCATATGAGGTGCAGGACAAAGTTATGGATTACATCCACTGCCCTGGAGTCAAAGCCACAGAGGTCCAGCATGCCCCGGTCGTCTGGGTCGGCCACCGAGAGACCCGTGGTCGTCATCCCACACACAACCAACTTTGAGGAGATGCCCATTTTCTACAGGTAACAAGAAAAGATAGCTTAGTCAATGCATTTCCAGTATGGATCTTGATTTACTTGCATGGTTGTGAAGAGAGAAAACAAGTAATGGTAGGAGGGATTGAACATGTAAATTAATAAGTGAGTATATGCAAAAACTGTATGTAACTGACCTAACTTTAGTAACTTAAAACTCCTTTTGTATCGTATGTGTGTGTGATGGAGGTGCAAATGGTGTCCATACAACTTCTATGTTTGATGCTGTAGTTTTTTTGCTGACCATTGGCAGTAGGCTCAACTGGTCAAAAATAAAATTATTTTGGTCAAATATAATCTCGCCTCTTAAGACTACACTGTAAATGTCACCCTTTACAAATATGTCCACAACTGTTAGTTGATGCATGTTTCTTTTATTGTGACAACAGTCAGAGTTCAGAGAACTGCCAGTGAAATTGTTTAGCCTCTCTGCAGTCATGTAAACATGCTTCACTCTTGTCTCTAATCAAGTCAGCATGGAAAAAATCAGGGATAATGTACAAACTCAAGAACTGATGTAACCACTCAATTTGCTCAAGCACTCTGTGGAACCCTTGAGTATGAACTGACACTCTCTCTCTATCTCTCACAGCCACACATTAAATTAAATCCACTAGTTTGACTCTGCAGAATATAAACTGTCCTTGACCATATAAGATTATACTAACATGGAGGAATACTTGTTGCTATTAGAGATGGCATGCTGTTGTCAGCATGTATTTCAAAACCTCCAGTTAAATCACCTCTTAGGAAATTATTAGTGTGTAGTAGTGTATTTTTGCACATTAGGACTTACTTGTCTGTACATCTTAAGAGCTTCTGCAGGATTGGCCTTTCCAAACCAGGTCTCATTGTTGGTAAAGATGAGGAACACGTCCACAGGCGTCTCACGCTCTAAGGCCCAAAGGATCGGCAGAGCACAGTCTGTGCTGCCGTCAGGGATCTAAACACCCAACACAACTCAGGATCAGTGGTACAATGCTACGCTTACATTTCTTTTCAAGGCACCACAGTTGTAGCAAAGCAAGTCAAGTCACTGATATCTGGATGATACTACTCCCCTTTGCTCTTTTTTACTCTAATAACTTAATACACACATGTTGCTTGAAAGGTTTGGCCTAAGGACACAGGTAACATGTTTGCATATCAATCAGTGTCTGACAGGTAAGTTTATTTTTTTCGTTTACCTTCACCAGTTCTGTCGTAACTTGCATAATATTCATCTCAGCAGTGAGGTGGACAGGAGTGACGTTTCCCTCTGAGAACACCAACAACTGAGCATCCGTTTCCGTCCGTGTGATAACCTTAACCAAAACATCCCAGTTACATCAGAAGCCCTAATATAATCTATCATCTACTATCATACTAACCATCACTTAAAGATTTATGACACAATTTGTCAACAGTTGTTTTTCAACACATTCTCAGAAAACTGTAGAAACCATCATCGCTTCTGGTTTGTTAAGAAAGCAAACACATTCTTGGACCATTATGACATGTCTGCAACATTAACCTCTGAGACCGAAAAGACATTCAAGAAACACTGCTGGAATTCCTTCACACTCTTGACACACACTTGCAGCCAGTGATACCATTATCTAGGCATCTGAGAAACGTATACCAGAGGCGTGGGTTGCTACGAGACGCTGGGCTTTGTGAGGACTCACCATGCTCATGACGGCAGCTGCCATCGTGGCGCTGACAGAGCTCCCCAGGGCTGTGCTGCTCAGCGATGCGCTCACGTCCACTCCGATCACAAACCGCTTACCCGTGGGCTCCACGTTCTGCACACAGGGGCCATGTATGTAAGAATTATTCAGTGCACAAACAGACATGCTTGGGGCACATTCAACATTTTAGGGAAAATGTATTCTGCTGTGTCAGTAGACATAGTCTTAACAATCACCTGCAGTTACAGTGACTTCAAAGATGCAAAATGGTAAAACCCATTTTGAATGTGCCTGGATTCCAGACTGTACCAAGCTGCACTGTGTTCATACTTGGTGGTGTCATATCTCCAGTTAACAAGATCGAAAGAGGATTATTCCGCACACAGAATACAAATCTACTTATCCAAACTGACAACCAATGTGGTATGGTGTTCCTCCTACCACAGGTGCTAATGGCATTAGCCACCACCAAGTATTCATACCAGTGTTATGGAGTGCTTGGCAGAGGAGAGGAGATCTTATACCACAGCACAAACACTATTGTCACTATTCTTCCTCAAGGACATTTTTATTAGTATGCTGAACCATCTGAATTTCTTGTAGAAGCACATACTTCACTGATGTGTGCATCACCACTAGTGTGTTACTTCAGGCATGACAATAATATTGAACAAATCCTAACTGACCTTAAAACACTGGTAAAATGCAAAGTCCAAAGCCTGAATGATCTGTCCATCTGGCTCCCACTTGAGTTTACTTCTGTTACCGTGACCTCTCTTGTAGTTTTCTGTCGCCAGGAGGATGTTAAATGGATGCAAATTTGACTAAAAGATGCCAAAATTTGAAATGAATAAGGAAAAGTTATACAGAGATATACAGATTAGAAGTCAACTATAACAGTGGCATTTAGGGAAACAATGGCACATTATAACATTACATGTAAGCTCACTCATTTTTGTTTACCAAGTTGTGAAGTAGCAGGTTACACAATAGAGAGTTACAGTAATTTTATTACATTTGGTTTAATTACCCTTCTGAATTAAGTAACACAATTACTGGTATGACAACTTAAATGTGTGTATTACCTTTATTTAGACAATAGCGCATAAGGCAATGTCATAATGCCATAATGTAATAATGTCATGATTTGTTACATAAAAATGTACACCAGATCTAATGATGCATTTTTCTATCTATTTATCTAATCAGGGAATATAAAAGGCATAATCCTGTCAACACTAAACCTGTCTAAAGCCCTAATATACAGCCCAACGTCATTTTTAAAAAAAAAAATTGATAGTTAATAGTAACTTAAAGGATAATTATACAAAAATCGCTACGCCTAATCTAAATAAGATACTTTCGACAACAGCATCTTATAACTATAATAGACTGTAATTAGTAATATATGAACTAGTAATATCTGACAGCTTGCCCAACAAACTACAAACTACAGTTGTGTCTGATAGTATTTTTAATTTGCCATATTTACCCTTAAAAAATTGTTAATCAGAGTGCAGTGGTTACCTTTTTCAGAGCTGCCTCATCTTGAATCCTGTCGCAGACTACTCTAACATCTGCACTTCCTGGAGCAAGAAGCTTGTCAACAGTCATTTTTCCCAAATGCCGGAATATTGCAGCCAATGGCATGTCTTTCAACAAAGCTCTCCATACCTAAAACCAACCAAAACACAATGAATGTCAAAGATTTCAAGGCCAATCATATAGGCTAGTTGCTTCTTTTCATCTATAGTTTCATAATTAATATTGGTATACATTTAAAGACACATCTGAATGTACTATGGATATATTTCAGGTGCAATAAATGAGTTCATCATGTTTTAAATAGTCTACAACCTATCGTAAAAAAAAAATCTACACAACTTCCAGAACAGTTTCCAAACGGGCAGATTAGTCCAAGGAAATTCCAAAAGCAGACCTCTTTGGACTTCAGGTGGTTTGTGAGGATCTGTTCCCTCTCCAGCCTGTGCTCTTCAATCAGATGAATCACCTCCAGCTCGTCCATTGAATGCTTGGCCTTCTCCACAGCCTCCAAGTACGTCAGGACTTTGACAACAGCCTCAGAGTTTTCTTTGTCAGCATATGCCGCCTGAACCTCTTTCCACCCCTTTGTTATATACTTATTAATGAGTGCAATAGCTGTAAATACACAATAACATATTAGCTGTTATTTATGTTACACAAATTGTATTTCATGTATGCAACCATTTCTACCAACCCTCATCAGGGATAATTTATCTCAAAAGTTAACAGAGAAGTCATCTAAAACATTGAAGTGTCTAAGTGTATGTAAATATGCATAAAAACCACTCACCTTCATTGGCTGGCTTCATATGTGAAAGTCTAAGAAGATCCTGGTGTGACCAACCTGCCCTGTGTTTGCATTTGGTCACAGCTTGGGCAAGAGCTATGGGATCCTGGCTGTTATACCAATCTGCCACAGCTTTACGCAGGCCGCGACCCCACATTCCACCCTTCATTCCGTCCTTCAATTCTTTCTTGTACTGAATAAAGGAGAAAAGGTGACTAGGTACATGACATAGGTCCTTCAGCGCCCGGAAGGCCGCCTGTTTCGTCTTAGCGTCCGAATGTTGTGTGCAGACGGCCAAGGCGAACAGCGCGGGGTTTGAGCGGACAGCTCTCCCGTCTTGTCCAAACCTGCGTATTTCCTCCACAACATCACACCCCTTGCCATTCTCCAGAAGCTGGATCAAGGTCAACGCGCTCTCCATCCCGAGTGATGGCTCCTTGGTGCTGAATGTGGACCCCTCTGACCCAAAACATAAAAACCGTCGAAGACGACAGAGGTTTGCTGCATCCACTCGGTGACCATCGACGGAGTTTTGCAACGACTCTCCAGTCCTAGGCTGGCATTCAGTAGTGAGCTCCGCGGAATCCATGCTTCTGCAACCTGCACAAAACAACGCGGCAGAAATCTGTCAATAAATAGCAATAGACGTTTTGTGGTGAACGTGGCTGTCAATGGATTTGCGAAAATGTTTGACACTTTATTTTACAGTTCACAAATCCCGCAAATTATAGTACTGCGGAGTATCCAATGAATGTAAAGTAGCTTGCTATCTAGTCAAGTAAAACAAGTAAGCTAGCTACGTAGTTTCTATTATAGTTTAATTGATTATTATAATTACCTACACACTAGTCTTATAAATAACGCATATTGTTCATATGCATCACCTAACACTGATATCAAGACTGAACACAAGATGCCTAGATGAACACCCAAAAGACCAAGTTGCGGTGCTGTTCACAGCATTGGACGTCTGTTGTCGAGCCACTGTGTTGCTAATGTTGACATGCAGTTTAAACTCCAACCGGCTGATTTAGCTAACATTATTGTATTGGCTAGCTATGCCTAATAGCAAAAGCGAATAAGTGCTTCCATCAGCTGAATTCAAAGTGCTGTGTTGTTATGAAAAGGCAAAGATTCTGATCGTAAATTAATGCTGTCCCCGAAGATGTCGTAAACATATTCGGTAATAACATAATTCGCAAGGAATGTAATAACTTCTACAACAGCTCGCTAACGTTTGTTGGCTACCTTGGGGATATTGGGATATATTTATGGATAGAGCGACCTCCCATCCCAGTCCTGCCAGCCATAACTGTCGTTTTTCATTCTGACAAGTTCATAATGAAGTAAATATTAAGTCACACGAAGAAACCAACCCATTTAAAAGCCTTGATAACTGCACTGTGTTAAACAGCGAACTTGATAATCTCGGCAGTTCTAATATAAAGTTAGCTTCAGCTAGCTGGTTAGCGACCCTGAATGCTTGCCGGAGACTAATGTTGGTCGAGTCAAGTTGAAGATGCTGTAGATGGACATTACATTGTTTCAAGGCCCAGACGACATCAGTGATATTTTCACTCTTTTTAGTAGGAAAATTTCACATTTTTGTTGCACTTACCACGACGTGTAGATTTTAGACAGTATGAAAATATTCAGACACTAAGTTAGCCTGATCCACGTCGAAAAGGCCCTCCCTAAAATCCGTCGGGATGTGACAAGCAAGAGATGTAGTCTGTAGTTGGCCGAAGTGGTTGCTGGGAAAGACACTTCACTGGCCAGCTGTGTTGTCCCTTCACACTGATGTTAGCAATGGCAAACTGTGCCCACCACCAGTGAGTAGCTTTAAAACACTGGAGCTTGCAGCTTCAAAGTAATGTGTGTTGTCTTTATGTAGGCAGCAAAAGAAAAGATATTTGCAGACACCCTTTCAGATAACTTGAGGAAAGGGTGGCATAGGCAGCAAGAGACATAAATCAGCAAATCAGTTGGAAATAGACTATATTTGTCAGAAATAGAGTAACAGTGTCACGGATGAAAACTTACTTAGCCTATTTCAGCTATTGTGTCTTCAAATGTATTTCTCACACATCTCCATATCAGGTAGCTGATAGCTATAGTGCCCAATAAGGGAGAAGTGTGGAGTAGGTGTGGAAACAGCCTGTGGAATTTACCAATAAAATCAAGGCCAATTGCACTTATTAAAATATGTATTATTAATATGTAATAAGACTTGTCTAAAAATATACGTAGCCTACAAAAGAACAGACTGGTTATAGGTAGAGTTTGTTGGTTTACTTTAGCCTACATGAATTTTAAAAAGCATCCAGAGAGTTTTGCATATATGAAATGCTGTATTGTCCATATTCTTAAGGCTTATGAAATGCTTTGGAAGGAAGACAGAGGTGAGGGGACGAAGGCAGACAGGTATGCTGTGGTTTCCATATACACAGTACACGAGGGAAGAATCTGGAAAATGTCTAAGGGATACAGGGTTATAGACTGT
Source organism: Setipinna tenuifilis (assembly GCA_030347295.1). NCBI lineage: Eukaryota > Metazoa > Chordata > Actinopteri > Clupeiformes > Engraulidae > Setipinna > Setipinna tenuifilis. The sequence goes on from CM059265.1 coordinate 12,303,253, forward strand.
AGAGCAGTGGTTCTTAATCTTGTTGGAGGTACCGAACCCCACCAGTATCATATGCTCATTCACCGAACCCTTCTTTAGTAAACAATAAAAAAATATACCTATATGATTTTTTTTACTGGTGCACAAAATGAAGTTGGATGTTTTTGTCGTTTCTTGGGCTCTCTGTGTTTGTGAGTTAATGTGTTCCAGTAGGTGGCAGTATGCGCTTCATAGATGCACAGCCTATGGCTGCAAAGATGTAACCCACCTATGAAAAATCAACACAAAGAAAGGAATGAAAAAAAAAAGCCTAATTAATCCACATTTTTCCTCTGCTTTTCTGTAACCATACTGTTGTTTATTAGTGTTAAAACAAGGTCTGAAGTCTGAAGTCTGAAGGGGTCAAGGATGAAGGAAACAGGCTATGGCAAATTTTTTTAAGGTCGCAAGGCTCCTATGGTGAGTGTATCCCAGTTACCCAGAAGTATCTGACTGGTAGCAAGGATAAGAGTTATTTGGGTTTTCTAGAAATAGATACTTTCTTTCAGATCTCCCGTCAGCACACAGTAGTCTACACCTGACTATCCTTTGCTATTGAGATAGTGATACTCGACATGTCCTTAGGACAACAGCAACCAGTCAGTATGACCCAAGTCAATAACTCCCACTTTATTATAATTCTGCAACCTTACCTGCAGTCAGATCGTTTTTTGGTTAGCAACTCAGTAGACATCACATTTGTCTTTTCCTAGGTCCTTATGAGTTCTCCTTTAAAACCTTTCTGGACCTTCATTTCCATTAAAGTAAAAGAAACGTGGATATGATTATTCAACCCTAGCCCTTCATTCTCTTGTTAACAACATAACCATAAATTCTGAGCAGTAGGAGAAAATGACAAAGAGTTGTCTTGTAAGCATTTCATTTCAGTTCTGTGAAGGCACTTTCTTTTAGCAAGACAAAGTTAGCTCATGGATGACACATGTTGCAGCCTTGGATGTGAAAGTGTTTTATATTTTATATTTGAACCATCAGGGCACTCAGTCACCCTCCTTACCGGCCCAATACTGTATGTGTACAGTATATAGCCCCACAAATTTAAGGAAAAGATTGGTATCATTTGCACCACTAGATGGCTCAGTTTGCCCAATGTTTGTTTTGTTCGTGCTGTGAAAGTGGTGTGCGTGTAGCCTGGTAAACCAACCCCTCATACTTCACTTCGTTTTGTACAGATGGTCTGGCACAGGTCTCATTAAAACGGATGGTTGTAGGCAAAATCCTTCCTAGCCAATCAGCGGACAGAGGGAGTGTTAGTGACGGATGATGATTGTGTGTGCTACATTTCACTTGTAGTCTGTCTGTGGATGTAGATCAGCAATGGCAGTGAAAAATAAAGCAAGCAAGACCATTCAGTCAGTTGTCGGAGCAAGAAGAATGTTTAAGGAGTTTCATTTCTGTAAGAGACGTCATGGCCATGTACTCCCCATGGGCTTATAGCCAGACTAATTCCATACATCATGATTAGACATTAACATTTGGGTAAAGGCAGATCCAATTGTTTAAAACTTCAGCAGAGTCTACACCTCCCGGAAGAAAATGTTTGTCAATACAGCACATCCAGACCCTCTGTACTAAATGAAATGAAGTACGAGGGGCTGGTTTACCAGGCTAGTGTGTGTGTGTGTATGAATAAAGTAAAGTATTCAAGCAAATATTTTCACAGATTTATTTCTGTACAAAATGAATAATGCAGGCACATAGCAGACATTATAAATACAATGGCTCATACAAGTTATTATTAATTACATAAAGAATAATTTAACACAGACTAGCCACCCATTACACATAGTAAAGTTCTGCAAAGTGCTAGATGAAATAAACAAAATGAATGACTAAGATATTAGCTCCTTAATTTAAAGTGTGCAGCACATTCTTCTAGCATAGGCTACCAGTGACACGCCACATAGGTCAGGATTATGCTCCTTACTGGGAATAAAAGAGCCTGATATTCAACACAATGTTAAACACATGTCAAATTGTAACTTATGGCACTCAGTCCTCTTAATTGTATTATGGACACTGAGACTGCTATGGAATGCCTCAGGGTTAATGCAGAACTCGGCTGTGATTCCTTTAGAATCTTGTGGAGGCCACGGCATGTAGTTCCTTGTAAAAGTCTGACTGGATGAAACGAGGATAAGTGCTGTTCTCCATCAGCTGGTAGATTTTTCTTTGTGCCCCATGCAACAAAACAAGATGTAGTAGGATTCTGGAGGTTTTTTGTGATACAGTCTCTTGTGTGAAAATCTTAAAGTTAATCTGAAATAAAAACAGAGACCCTTTTCCTGAGATGTAGGATTGTATCACTGTTTCAGTGTCATAGTGTACAAATTCAAATGCAAAAAATTACATTAATTACATGTCTAGCAGTGAGGACCAGTTAGGAATATTTAACTTAATGACCAGGAACAGAAGTGAGTTATAAGTCAGCTGTTGATATTTCATGATTTTTAATGTGATTTGACTAACAGGTCTGAAAGTTCTACCCCAAAGGTATATGAAATTAAATATGATATCGTGATGATGATTAGGCTTATAGTAGTTATTAAACAGCCATATACTATATACTAGTCAAAGGTATGATTCATAAATGTGAAAGGCACTGTGTAGACTTAAGGGGCGTCTGACTATAATCCAGTATGTAGTTTGTCAAAATCAGCTTGCTTTTTATATTGCTAGCTGTTCAGTGTGCATGTATGTATGTGTGTGTGTGTGTGTGTGTGTGTGTGTGTGTGTGTGTGTGTGTGTGTGTGTGTGTGTGTGTGCGTGTGTTTGTGTTTGTGTGTGTGTGTGTGTGTGTGTGTGTGTGTGTGTGTGTGTGTACGTACGTGTGTGTGTTTGCTCAAAAACGTATACTATTTATAAATAACCTGGCTCTGTAAATGGTTGGAGACAAACAAATGTCTCAGACTGAGGCTGTGCCTTGTTTCAAACATTTTACACATTGAAGCAGGACTATGATGAGGTAGAGTAATTTCATTATCTGTTAAACCAAAACATCAATAACCTTGCAGATTATAATATGTGGTCACGCTCCAAAAATGCATGTTGAAAATCAAAGCTGTCATAAGTTCAGCTAGACACATAAAATCAAAAATATTAGTGAAGTTATATTTTGCACATAAGCACTATAGACCCTAAACCATAGACCTAATGAAAAAGATCAGGTGAATTGGAATGTGCTCTTAAGGCAGATAAGTTTGCCAAAGGGCTTACGACTATTAAATTATGGACAATTAACCTAAGCTGTGTTGCATTCCCCAAATCCTACCTGTTTTGGAGAGTCCGTTCTGATAAACTGTTCATAAATATCAATTGCTGTGGAGGACAGTGTTTCTTTTGTCTTCCTGCATTTGATTTCCTCACAGGCAAGCCAAAATTCTATATTCTCTTCACAGAACTGAAATGCTGTAAATGCTATTTGTCCATCTGTAAAAAAAAAAAAAAAAAAAGGTACAAACGCTATGTCACTCCTGATTTTTTTTTCATATAAATTATTTAATCAAGACTCTTCTTAAGTAGTATTATTTGTTGAGTAATCTGACAACAGGTAGTCAAAAGATTTTGTCCATAGGTCTAACAGTTAGCCTGTTAAATTAATTAACACAACAGTCTAAGTAAATAAAACTTTTAAGAAGGAAAACAAACATTCTGATTCTTACAGTTACATACCCTTTGAATTTCTTCTGTGTTGCAGTTTTTGTTTGACTTTGTAGGTGGATATGAATTCTTGGTTTCCATGATTTGTGTCTGACAGAAAACACACACAATTATTGTTTGTGCAGACATGTTCATACAGAATGCAGGATACAGACAGTGTTTACATAATTTGTTTGCAGCCTGAATAAAATACTGAAGCTTTATCCTGTCCAAACTGTCCAAAATCCATTTTAAAAATTCACTCTCAGAATTACAGCATCAGCAGAGCATGCTTCCACAGTTTCTTTGTCTTTTGTAAGAAGTTGTAGGTGTGCATTCTCCTTTTATCTCCAAAGTAGTGATATTTCTCAGGAGGAGGTTGATGAGCTGCTGTCTGCACAGAAATGCTGTGTAACGAAGGCAGTCATGCCCCAGTAAAGAGGAGAGAAATACCATACAACATACAAAGGATGGTCTTTGTGATCAGTTAATTATAGCTACAGTCCTTTACTCATGTCAGGCTATCTTTTTACACACAACTGAGCTTAACCAGATGTGGTATTGTTTAAAACACGCAAAGGAATGTACAGTGCGTCATACTACTGTCCTAAAAGTCAGTAACTTGTCTAACACAGAGGAAGGGATACGTACCCGTGGGTAGTGTGCATTGTTTACAAGCCATTTGGGTTTGTTGGGGAGATTATATACATTTCTAAGTACATCTCAGTGGATATTGTCTTAGTATCAAAACATTAATTGCAGATTATGGTGTTATGTGTCAGCAATCACAGTTATTTCATACAGTTTGTGTGCAGTACACCTTTTGCAAATACACATGAAGGTTTCTGTGTATTTAGTATATATGGCACATGAATTTTTCTGTACTTAGGGATATCAAATGTTAAAGGCTGGATTTTTACCGCATATCTCTGTTTTAAGATTTCTGTTCTAAAAATAGAATATCTAGGATTAAATTAGAAAACCTGAACACGTGTTGCACAGCAAGTATGGTGGGAGTGCATAGCACAGCGTCTGTCAGAAGGAGCATAACAGTGACTCAATGCAGATTGTTCTGTATCTGTCATGCAAGAATGTATGTTCTCCATCCCAATAATTTCTTAATTAGCTGTGACCTGACAATTACCTCATTGTGATACGCAGAGAGGCTTTAGACTTCAGTAGAAAAATATATATTTTTAAAAAGAATGTTCCACTATGGTTTTGTCTAACAATGTTAATGTAACATAGCAGTGTTTACTTTTACCCAATTGAACATTGTCCTTTATGAACCAAAGTTTCAAGTTTGATTAACAGGTCAGGTACCTTTGACTGCCGGGCTATTTTGAGCATTCCTGTGTTTGTGTTTCATTTTCTGTGTTCTGGCGGCCTTGTTTTTTCCTCTTCACAGGAAGTAGCAGCTTAATTAAATGTGTGAAGAGGATTTGACTGTTGCTGCTTCTGGTCTTTCTGACACTAGCTTTTCCTCTGTTGACCCACTTGTATCTACAGTTCGCCCTGGGTCATTTGTGAACAGGCTCTTGTTCTTGCATTATTCAAGGTTGTACTGACCTGCTGGGCAACACTGAAAGTGATGTTAATATAACCCATTACTGCATTTGTTTGATCTTTCTGTACTGTTGCCTTAAACATATGGTAAAAATATTTACTGGGTGCTTTGTGTAATCCACACAGTCTTTTATCTTGTTGGAATTCTCATCTACAATTACCTCCTCATCAAAATGGGAAGTAGGAATGAACTTGAGCAGGTATGTGAGGAAGTGACAGATACAGCCTTCACATTGTGATGATAGTTAATACATGAGGTGGAAAAAACAGAATAGAAAAAAAGCTGGGGTTTTGGTAACATGATGTAGAGATACCTGACAATCATATGAGTTCACACAAGGTTTATTATCCTTATCTCTGTGGCTTATATACATGGCATCAAAAAATTAAAATGTAAGATATACAGATCAGTTATCATAGACATACACATATATAAATCAATGTAGTTCATGGGTCAAGATATGTAGACACACAACATTCTGTACAGTACTTTGAGTTTGTCAAATGCCACAGGTGGGTAGCTTTAGAAAGTAAAAGTTTTGTACACCTCTTTAGCCATATGAAGTAGGTACTCTTTAGCCAGGTGAAGTAGGCACTTAGTGAAATCAACTGTTTTATGTCCCCAGGAAGGACAACTGCATGGGACTTCTACCCACCTCTGCTAAATGTATTAGTTTTCATAATGGTGATACCCCCAGAAAGCCAGGTGCATATTGAGATCTGACCGCGTCATGTTCTGGGTGAGTAACAGGCGTTTTGTTTATCTGTGAAACTAACATAGCATCCTGTTTAAAGTTCCCCTACAATTCTGCACACAAGGTCCCATGCACCCACAGCCACAAGCAGACCGGCTGAGGTGACTGAGTCAGCTCTGAGCGAAGCACGCACGCATGCACACACAAATTCACGCACACACACACAGACACACATACACACCCACACACACACAGACACACATACACACCCCCACACACACAGACACACATACACACCCACACACACACACACAGACACACATACACACCCACACACACATCCGATTTATACAGCGTGGCCCACATGCAGGCATTGCGGGGGCAGATCGGTAGATAGCCAAGTGAAAGGTTCTCCAACATTTCCGATGCTACTGTAAATACAGTTATATCCTTCTGTATGTCCCATCTGTTAATAATCCTCTCTTTTTGGCATTTCTTGTGTTGGCAGCCAGTCTTCAGGAGCCACAGTCCAGTTTACATGAGGCAGGATACACATCCACCGCTTCATCAGGTGTCACATCGAAGCCATCAGAGAGCTGTAAATATCGGAGCGAAGAAACCTGGGGTAGGAGTCCTTCTCCATGAGACTGTATACAATTCTCTGTGCCTCATCAAAGCAGGATGTGTTGGGTGTCTTTACGTTTTGCCTGATGAGGTCTCTGGTCTGATGGTCAATGTTTATCTGGATGAAATACACAGTATGGTAAGAGGACAGAAATAACCTACATGGGGTCACATTTTTAGAAATGTGTGTACAAAATGGTTCTTTTAAAGCAGTACCTCTTTTGGAGCATTAGCTTCAATGTAACATTCAAATATTTTCTGGGCTCTTGATGTAAGTCGGGATGGAGACCTGATTTTCTTGTATTCCTCACAGATCAGCCAAAACTCAATATTCTCATAGCTATATTCTGACTTGAGGAATGTCTGAAAAGCTGCCATTCCATCTAAAATCGAAATGCAGTTGAAAAAAAAAGCTGTAAGAATCTATTTTTTCCACATAGCACATTCATTTTTTAATGAGGGCTATTGGGTAGGTATCATAATAAATTCTTATTTCTCTACTATTGTATAGACACCAGAAATACTACAGTCATGTGTTATTATAAACGTATGTTTGCAAGATGAGTGAAGTGACTACATACATTTGGACTTCAGCAGATTCTCAAGTGATTGGGACCACAGTAGAGTTTCACCAGGATTAAGTCTGTTGGCAGAAAATAATTTTGCATGTGTGAAAAGAGTGAATGTAAATTAACCATTATTTCGAGAAACTGTATCATGCCAATGAATGTGATGTTTCAGTTCAGTGTACTCACTTTTCTCTGCAGGTTAATTGCCTCTTGAGATCCTTGTTTCTGAGAAGGAAGACATAAAAATGAGAAAATGAATTGATTGTAAAAAAAAAAAATTAAAATAACTGAGCAACAGCAGGCCTTTCATCTATTAAACTCACTTATTCTTGCCTCGTTTCTCAGTTCTGTTCATGATCCTTCTGTTGTCCTGTTGGTTTGAAGAGAGTATCAACCAGGGCATTTTACAGTCTGTGTTGCAGTGCACCCAGTATAAGTACGATCTGTGTTCAACTGTTTATTGGAGTCTGAGAAGACTTTTTATAGGCGTGTAAGCAAACCGTTGATATGACCTGGATTAGGCGTCACTGGCTCTGTGTCACCAAAACCACAAAGAAAGAGGAAGTCGTCAATGACTGACGCGTGTGCTAGCTGAAACTGGCGCAGAGCAGCATGATTCCAAACCTACCTCTCTCATTGTGTGTTTACTGCATTTGCTACAGATGCAAATGTGACAGTGGAAAGTTCTAGGTGAGATAAGCAAATGCTGGCTTTACATTACTCATTGCTGAATGAGGCAAGGTTTTGTCTATATTCATGAGATCAAAAGCACGATTGTAATGACATCTTTGATTCTCACACAGCATACGTGAAGTATATGGAAAGTCTTTCTAAGACTATTTAAAACACACATTCACATTCTAACTTGAAACTGGTCTTAAACAATAAGCAATTTAAAGGTACATGGGGCCTTAGGTGAGGATGACTCCCCATCATGGGCTTGACTGCCCTTTACTCTGAAACATGGTATTAGAACGAGTCAAATGAGACATGTACCATGTCTAACTATGGTACAGAGTGCTAGAGTGTTGTGGGTGATATCATGACATCAATGCATAAAAGGAGGAAGAGATGTGTGCTGAACATTCTGTCCCACATCAATAGCCAAAGATTCTCACAGCATGCTCTCAACTTCTCCATTTACAGACTCTCCCTGTCTATGAGAGTAGTGGCTGAGGCAGGCTGTGAAGGCGAGGCCTTATACATGCAACACCATGCAACTTTGATCAGGCTGTGTGGTCTCTGTTGAGCAGCCCCTGAATGAAGGCAGTGCTGTCTCTGTGTGTCACAGGCTCCGAGATCAGTGATGGTGCTCAGTAGGTTGGCTACAGGGATTAAACTGACAGGGGAAGCAGGGACAATTAAACGGGGAACTCAAAAGCTTTCAGACAAAGTACAGGATGAAATAGGCATGACGTCTGCTGTGCTTTAGCTGAAATTTGCAAACCCTACATAATTAATGTTATACTTAAACCTCTAGAGAGTTTAGTGCTGGCTGTTTTTGTAACTTGTGTGTTTTAAAATGTATTTCTCGATTGTGTTGCTATTTTATATTACCCCTTTCTTGCAAGAATAGCCTGAAGCTACAGAGATGAAGGTTTAATGTCAAACAAGTCAAAATAGCAGGCCTCAAAGCACATGAAAGCCCAAATCACAAGGCTCTACATTTACAGACAGATAATACCTACCATTTTATAGCAGACATTCTGTATTCCGTGCCCCATCACCTTAAATATGCTTATCCATGGAAAACAAAAATAGAACAGCTTGGACACTAAGATAAGATTTCTCACCACACATAACATCTACTATGAAGTACTGGTACTATGTTGAGGTGCCTGAATTCAGAGTGATTTACCAGATGAATATCCGAACTGCAGGCACCTAGGTGACTGTGTGAAATGTTGTGGATGTTGTGTTCATAATGTTGCTTCTGTGGTGGTAGTGGTGAGGCAGGTAGTGGGGCTTGGAGGTGGCATTGATACACTTCTCTTCTGATGATGCTGTAAAAAAGCTGATCACATATGAACTAATGAACTATGAACTTTTGACTAATCATGTTATAAATGGTTAAGTTACAAGAAAGTATGTACTGGGCTTTGATGGGTGCAAATGATTAGATGACTGTATTAGTAAAACACAAGCAAACATCATTGGCTGTAGAATGATGTCACAACTGAGCTCCAAATGGATGTATTTTTGCGATCATTTTATATGTTATAAAACATTCGTGTTTTTAATATCCTTTAAAGACTGTGTTGTGTACAATCCACAGGCGATATCTGTCCAGGAAATGTCAGTTCGGTTCTATAAATAACCTTTCAGGGTGTACAACATGTACAACCCTTATGTAGTATTCAAATGACTTAGTCTCTTGTAGAATCGTTAGGTATGTCAGTGAAAATATGCTAAAGGGACAGTTTGCTTTTCAGGTGTGTTGTCTTCATTTATTGTAAATGCTGAATATGAGCAGAAGGCAAGAGGAAAGGGAAGTTGTGGTTTACAGTGCATTCCCTAGAGCAGTCATATCTTGAGGACAAGTCAGACAATCATTCAGAACAAACTATGATAAAAAAGCTGTTCTGGTGTTCTGCCTTTGTGCTGCTCAACTTGTTAGTCTGCACTGTCAGAAATAACCTGCTGACAAACATCTCAACTAAGAGGAAACTGAGCTATACTTGTGGCTTCCAGAATATGATCATTCGCTGTCTTAGAATAATGTGAATGCTGGATCCTGAATAGTGGTGTTTCATCTGTGGCACAAACATCAAAGATGTGACTCATGATGTTAATCCAAATGCAGCTTCTTCTTTGTCATTCAGTTATCTTTTCTGCAGTGTTTTAAGTTTTTTGAGAAATGTTAATTTATTTAATGTCTTGATGTGTACTGAAGCAAACAAAGATTCTTATTTTCTCAGTTTTGCATTATTATCTTAAAATAACCTTTATCTCAATTATCTCAAAATCTAGTTTGCATGCACTGCCGGGGTTGTTATATAATATGCAAAACACAAGAACAGGTCTTATTGTTAGATGGTTGCAATTTGTTGCCACCTAGTGTAGAGTCTATAAACATCAGGCTAAGAAAGTCAAAAACGATACTGGATTGCACACTACCTACCTAATTGTGTCACCTATGCATTGTGAAAATGATGGTGAAACTATATTTCTATATATATTTTCTATAAAAAGTATATCTATAGTGACAAGTGCTGTACTTGTTATACTGCTCTCACTTGAATTGGTAACTTCAGAAGCAAATGCCTAGTCCTCCCAAAGTTCAAATGCAAGTGAAATTACTTACCAACTCAACCCCTAAACAGAGGAAAAACTTGCTTGTCAAGGAGTCCCACTAGTGGGCTAAAACAGAACTATTTATGCCACAGCAGTGTCCACTGATAACCTACTTACTTGGGTCTTACTGCACAGACTGACTACAGAATCGAAATACAAAGTGCTTGATTTGGCACATGAATAAAATGACTTAAATGGATACATTCCTTTTAATGAGCTGAGGATGGATAGTAAAAAGGCAAGACCAAAATACCTTTTTTGTCAAGAATATGGAATCATGCTTTTCTATCATGCTATCATGCTATCATTCTATGGCATATGTCACCATTTTGTACAAAATACATGATTCACAAGGACCCAGTCCTGGACAACAATCAGCATCCTTTCAACTGCCCCTCAGGTCAGGAGAACGAGATATTTTCTGTCATTATTAGCCTGAGAAAAGGCTCATATAGGCTTCTGTGTGCTGTGTGTTTACCTTTCATCAATGTGTCAGATTGCAATTCTAGTAGAATGGGGGGATCATTTTTCTGTGTTTACTGTAAATATTTAATTTTACCACCTAGTTAGACTAAATTAGGTACAAAACAATTAATTTGATATTGAGACCTGTGTTATTATAGTAATGTAGTAACCCTACAGCGTAGGGGGCATTTTACCCCGCAAGCTATGACTTTAAAAATACAATGCATTGCATATGAATAACATACTGTATGTTCTCCAACTACAGACTTGACTATTCTTCTGTCATACATAACTATGGCATCCAGTAAAACATTATTCTTTTAAACAGTTGTTTACGGATATCTGAAAGCATTTTTAATAAAATCTTTTCTTTGTCAGGTAGGTCACTGGTGTAAACTTCACAGTGGCAATGTGTTTATCACAGTTGTCAATGTAGTTCATAGCAACAGTAAAAATGTAACTTGACTCCCCATAGTGGTTATTATGTGAAAAACAGGATGGGTGAGTTTTACCCGATGGGGCTGGTTCACTCCACTCTGTTCTACTTGCTCGAACTTGTAAACTGTGCTATGAACTGTCCTAGCTTGTAAGGAGTCCCTAAATATTTTAATCCACCAATATTAATGCAGTTACCCTTTTTGTTTATTTAAACTAGAACTAGATTTAAAGAGTGTGTCATTCTGCCTACAGACCAGAGGTATAATAGGCTGCTGAGCACTGTACCTTTCATAGTTTCCTTGTAACATGACAACAGGCTGAATGATACTAAATTGCCTCTTGTGTCTTTCAACTTTCCACTGACCTTTTGCTGTTTTTTCAAAAATACAGGATCTTTGTCACATTGATAAAATGAAACTTCATAAATAAATGTTATGCATGTAAGAGCCCTGTAAAACCCTTCCTTGTTAATAAACACGGGTATAGGAAGAGCCAGGGCATTTAAAAGGAACCTCCATATGTCATGTGTTCACTGCCATTCAGTAAACTGAATTGTCTCTGGCTGCAGCTCCAATGCCTTAAAGGTGCTATGTGGACAATTGTGGAAGGTAGTCATAAAATGGTCCTGATATATCACCAAAGACTAAGAAAACTTACACAAATTCTGTTTATGTTTTTATTTTGTGTTTTGCCTCTTGCCTCTAGAGGGGGCAACGCTTTACAATATTTTGAATGTGATAGCACTACCAGTTTTGGCCACAATGCAGTGGCATGAGCTCTAGGCTATGACTTCCACAGATAGAGTTTTTAGAGTTTTTAAGTGCTTGAAAGCTCTTTACATGTTTTTACTTGACTTGACTTCAAGACTCAAGGACTAGCACTGTTAATGTTTCCTCTATGAATTTTCTGAAAGCTATATATTTTCATTATTATTGGTTGGCAATTTTATGTTGGCCTTTTTCTAACCTTTAATTGATCATTGTTTAGAACCATTCACCACTAGGTGCTCCTGTTACACTTATTTTGAAAATGCTGGATATCTCTGAAGAAAATGGAAATACTCACAATTACATACACCAATTAAGCATCTGAACCCATTGTAATTACACATATTAATGTTTGATATTGAGCTCAGTGGCATTTTCAAATAGCTTAAAAATGCCATATGCACATAGCTATATGCATAGGAATATTTCTGGAAATGTTTCACCAAACAGCAAGAGGTGGTTCAGGCAAGAGTGAAAAAATTAAAAGGGTGGAAGATTACTTTGATAGTCATTAAAGAATAAAGCTGTAACATAGAGGTGGAGCAATTTGGGACAGAAAAACAGGGCAACGATAGCAGTGTAAACAGAAGCTATATGTTTCATATAGCATATAAAGCAGCTTCAAATGACCTGCTGGAAACCACAAGCATAAATGGTCCTTCAGAATCATGGCCAAGCTAATGAGCCATGATGAATCTATCTGACTAATGCATGCGTTCTCTGTTTTTATACAAACCCCAAAGAGCCATGGACTTTATTTGAGTACCTTTTATTTAAAAAGGGTTATTATTGAGCTGACAGATGTAGATGAGTCTGCTGTAATTTCCATGCAAATTCACAACTACAAATCCAGACAACTCTGGGACATGTGTACTGTTTTTTTCTTACAGAGATTGTGAACTAATACCATTAGAAAAATTAATAAATAAATAAATAAATTGAAGTATACAAAATAAAATACAATAATTCTCATCAGTACTATTATTGCTAAAATCCAATTCACCCATGCAAATCCAATTGTTCAAAATTTTTAAGAAACTGAAAAGTCTACTCTAATGGTGTAAACTGACACATTTAATTATTTCAAATTCTAAGATATCAATTTATAAAAGCTGTTGTAGTTACCATTTATCAACAGTATGCATCTAGTTGTAGACACTTCAAACAAATGATTATTACAGCATATGTAACATGAGGGTAATTGGCAATAGAAAATGAAACAAACTCATTTAGAAGTGTTGTATTATGACTATGGTGGCTGGTGTTTATATTCATCTGTTTACAGTTTTTCTTTGTACTCCATATGTCCTCTGTTGGCACAGTCAGCCTTTCCCTCCATTTTGTAAGATTCCTTGGTAGATGTCAGATTTTAAGAACCTTGGGTAGCAGTCTCTAGCCATCAGACTGTATATTAGCCTTTGCGCTGTGTCAAACGAGTTCAGGTTAGGCTGGCAGATGTTCTTGGTAATATTTGCTCTGGTGCTACAGTCAATGTTGATCTGCAAATATAAAAAAAGATTGTTAATATAGCAGTCCTGGACTAAAAAACACATTTATCTTTTATCAGAAACTGTATCAAGCTGTAAGAATGTGCATGCATGCTCTGCAGTAAGTTCAGGACTCAGTATTTTCAAGACTATGGTAGGTCATCATAGACTCTATTGTCAGTGTCAATGACAATGTACAGATTAAAACATTCATATTTGTACCTGTTTGGGAGCCTCCACTTGCACAAACTCAGTGTATATTCTGTTTGCAGAGGTGATCATCTCTGGAGTGCTCTTAATCTTCTTGTACTCCTCACATGCCAGCCAAAACAGGATGTTCTCCTCGCTGTACTCTGTGCTCAGGAACTCCTGGAAAGCTGCCTGCCCAGCTACCGGTGAACAATCAGGAAACACTTCATGATATCCAAGCCGTTTTGTTATCAGTTGCATTCTATGGTAGTTACTTTTATATTGACCAAACTATTTAACCTATCAATCTATTCATAGCACAAATGAACAATGGAACATACACATTCTCTCACCATGTAAATTTTGTTTCTCAGTGTAAATTTACATTGACACAAGCTATTCATATTTGTTTTACCGGTGACACTGTACAAATAACCCTATTAATGCTTTAGATTCCCTCGCTTCTGTGAATACTATGGGTATTTTCACTCCCTCAACTGCAAATGAGTAAATGTAGCTATGACTAAATAATCTATGACTACGTATACCTGGACATTCTGTAAAATATAGTACACATATTCAGGTATTCTGCATTTTATTTGTTAAAAAAACACAGTTTGCTATTTTAGCTAGAAATACCTTTCATTGGCTTTTGATATTTATTCAGCAATGATAGTAAGATGTTATCTAAGATTTTGATTCAAGAACTGTCAACAATGGGTAAATGGCTCATAGTCCAAAAAATAAAATTGCCTTTCTATGCTGTTCAATTGTTTTTAAACTGCCAAACACAATATAAACAATACCAAACCTTTGATTATCTAGGTTATAAGACACACTGTAACTTTTTGGTTACCTTTGCAGGCCAATAGTTTATCAATGGATTCACTCCAAGCATCAGCATCCACAAGTGGGTCCTTAGAAAAGCAACAAAATCTGCCCTTGAAAATAACATTGAGATCTTTCACTGATGCAGTATGCGGACAACACAATTTTACAGCACTCTACAGTAAGATGATACTACTGCTTCTGATGTCAAATAATTTAGCTGAACCATAAGAGACCTGCTCTTGTGTCTGACTAATGCTTTGAAAAGTAAGTATTACTTAAGGTATCATAAAAAAGCCTTATTCAAACGTATAAAATAGAGCAAAAACTGCTGGATGTGCCTACTGCCTAAGATGCTCTGTATATTGATTAACACTTACTTGTAAAAGTGAGCTAAAGTGAAGATCCATGCTTCAAAAGTACTTTAAGACAACTTCATAGAAAGAACTTGCCCCAATGTGTAAACTCCTAAGTGTCCTTCATAGACCTTATAGCTTGTGTCAAAATAATAAATGATAGACCCTCTCACTCAGAAACTACATGTGAAAAAAGAACTCACTTGATGGCCATGACCTCCACTCTTGTCTGCCTTGTCAAGTCAGTGTGCACTTTTGACTGTGATTGGTGCTGTGGTGGCCCTGTACATCTCTATCCAATAATGGAACACATGAAAATCAGCATGCAAAACGTTGTTTTTGGAGCACTGCCTAACATGTCCACTTGACCTTCGTGGAGACTCAGTCTGCTGCAGTGATTTAAATTGAGTTTAATGTGATTCCAGTCATGGACCTTCGACTTGTCAGTCAGACTCCTTAGGAGTTTAAAAGGCATACTTTAGAGCGTCTGATGTTTGCAATGGTTTAAGCATGAAAAGATATATATCTGTCTGTCTAAGAAGCTCTTCAACTAGAGTGCCCATTTGCATTAGTATATTTTACTGCACATTAACAGGGTCCATTGCGAATTTATGTGGCTCTGAATGACTTAAGCTTAATACATAATTTTACACACAGTTACCTCAGTGACTGTGAGAACATCGTGGGTGCTTTATGATTGCAAAGTATTATATAAGTATTAAAGAATGTGTCACTCAGAGAATGTAAATAATGAAAAACTACACCTGTGAATTTCAACAGTCAATGATGCTATAACAAATACTCTGAGGAATACATTGCATTTGCCATAGAACTCAGTTTTCTCAATGTTGTATTGCTTTGGGGATAAGATACTGCTTTGTTGAGTTTCATCAGTGAAATTTGTGTTTTTTTTAGTGCCAGTTGGACTAGCCCTCTTTGCATTCCGTTCAGGGATTTCCCATTTGTTAAACATCGACTGTCATCAGCATGTTGGCAAGAAACGATCTCAGCCATAACATTTTTATGCACATCTGTTACATATATGCTGGAAATTAAAGGCAGGAAGAACAAGACAGGAATAAAGTTAGAAAGTTGTAGGACAGAAACTCCTTACTCCAGTCCAGTCTTCAGACTGTTCAGTCATAATATCTCCCACTGGACTTTGTTTAGATTCCATTATCTCCTTAAGGTGTGGGGTCTGTTAGAGTTTTAATTGCTGTTTAAAAGTAAACTTTGTGTGCATAATTGTACTTTTGACTAGTTTTGTTTTTAATAAGGATAAATGTTTACTCCAAGGCATATAATGCACCACCATATGACACATAACCTAAGACAAAGTTGCTGACTTTCATGACCATTTTAAACTGGGCTTTTGCTTTAACGTCATTTTTATAAATAGCTAGGTAACTGCTTTACACATAAGCAACATCATAATCAAGTTAACAGAAGCATTTGTGTGTTTAATTTCACTCAATTCCTTTGTGTTAACCAGTGAGTTTTAAAAGATGCTCTGCCTGTGTGTACGATTGTTTGATGGTTTGATCGAGTGCCATGAACAGAAGAAGATAAAGGTAGGGCCACTGCACTGCACAAAGTTTCATTGATTAAGCAAGATATGGCATCATTAGTTAGTCTGACTGACTCTTCCTCTGCCATCACAGAACAATCTTTGATGAGTTGAGAAATTCAACAGTGAGTGTGTCTCTATAATGTATGAATGTGTGTGAAACCATGTGTTTCCTCCACACAGATGCAGGGGATTGAGCCTTGCCAGTGAGAAAAGGATGAATATTTCATGCTGGAAAAGTCAGTGTAAGCAATTCTCTGCAGCTTTTCCCCCCATTTGTTTCATAACTGCCTGTTCTATACGGTCAGAGTCCATTACCACAGCATATGTTGGTGCAATGAGACCCGATGCACACCAGTCCTCTCCCTACACCTTTAACAGCAGGATTGTCAGTGGACAATCAAGTTGTGTGCTGCAGCATCCCTTGCTGAAAATAAACATGATCAAATTTATATGAAGTTGTTGCATGATGCATAAATCAGCAGCACTCGAGAGGATTCTCAGCAAAAGTGCCTATCCCATCTGCCCACACTGGCCTTGATAGACCCTCTCCCATCCGGTAGCTGGGTATGTAAATTGCAGCAGGTGATGGAAAATACCAAGGCTTGCCCAATTTGCATCCATAATGACAGAGCAAGCCAGATAATTTGATTTCCAAAACAGATGGGCTTGGAGTCAGTATAGTTATCCTGTGTAATCAGTACAAACATTTCTTTTTGCATTTATCTGAGAAATGATATAGACTATCTATTTGTCTAAGAGATTTAGATGTGGTTACCACTCGGATGTGGCCCTGTCATTACACGTGTCCTTTAATTTGTCATTTGGTTGGTGTGTTGTTTATCTCACATGAGTGATCATAGTCAGATATTTTCCATGATACATTTAAAATGTTCAGGTGATTTGAATATCAATGGGCTTTGATTTAACATCTTGTGGCTAATTGCTTTAACTGAGAGAATTTTAAATTATTTCATAACCTAGCCCCAAACTGCAATTTTTTGGGAGATGGCTAACCTCTCTTGTGTTTTCAGAGTGCTCAGTTCCGCACTTCTCTTTTCCTGTGTTTACATTATATTTTCATTAGCTTCCATGGAAACAGCTTTGTTACTCAACGTTGGCCAAAGGGGGGAGCTGTGCTTCTATCGAGGCTTTCAGGCTAAACTTCGGCGTCTTGAGCACAGATGAACAGGGATCCTGCCTTGCACTGGCATGGGATTCGAATGGTCAACAGTGGGAAAAAGGTACACTTTTATGTTCAAAATCTCAGCAAAAATGTGCAATGGTTCACTGCTATGTCTCTGGTTGTGTTACAGCCTGCATTGTCAGCTGTGTGTGGCATTAGTGAATGTGATTGTAATGATTCATATGAGGTATCTTATTCACCCCACCTCACCTGCCAACACTTTTTCTTCTGGCTATGTTCAGAAGGATTAACCATTGCTTAGCTTCAATTGTGAATTCTCAGAATTGTTTTTTGACATTTGAGAACTTTTCAGATTTTTTCAGGGATCTGTTTCATGTGTGGCCCATGAAGGATGACAAAACTCGAAATGATGTACGATTTCAACAGGTCAACATTGTGTCCTAATCAAGCCCTTGTTTCAGAGAGAATCTCTAATCTATGGTAAAGACCTGCTACAGTAAATTGAGAAGGACCTGGTCTGATGTATTGGGTGGTGATGAGAACAGTTTTTGGTCCTGAATGCATGTAAATGCACACAAATGATGACAAAATCAATCTCTATAATGTTGGCAATAGTCATTTATATGTATGGCTGGTACGTTTCGCAGGAGTAACATGACTCAGCCATAAAATATGGATTTGTGCTGGGCTTTAACTCCTGTCAGAGCGGCAAAATAATCACTGGCTATGATAGATTTACCATTCCGCTGTGAGCTAATTCCATCTTTGTTATTCAGTCTGTGATTCCGCACCATTTTAAATGAGGGGAGAAAAGTTGGACACAGTGCATTTCAATGCAGTCTATGTGCATGCATAATTGATATGCACTACAAATCTCATCCAGCCCCGTATGATAAATGTTATCAGGTAAGAACACGATAAACTCCAGTACCTAAGAAGTCACACCTCTTGATGCTGTGAATGTGCCAAGACAAATCTGATATTTCAAGGAGGATTTAGAATAGTCCTGTTATTTTCTGTACAGATATCCTCAAGCAGCTGCTCTATCTGTGCATAGTTCCTTTATTTCATCACATGTGCCTCATGCACATTGCATATGAATGTAACACATAAAATCTTTTTGTTAATATTCAGCAATGTTTAATACATATTTAATTATAGGAAAATCGTATATACACTTTACAAGTTTAACAAAACGATTGCAAAAATTGCAACATTAAATAACCTAATTAATCAACCTAGACATGTTATTAAAATTAGATTAATTTATCATGTTAGTATTTAGGTACAGTGCTAGAAAGGTAATTAATTACATTGACATATTCAACAAGGTGTCTAAGAAACAAGTTGAATTGCTATAGCCACGACTCTGAGCCAGATGTAGGCTCACCTCGCTCATTGAAAACAAAGGAACGGGACCGCCTCCTTGTCATGGCAACTGGAGCTTTCCTCCTGGTCAGGCTAAGGTAGATGTCTGATTTCAGAAAGCGTGGGTAGCAGTCTTTCTTCATAAGGGCATAGATTTTACCCTGTGCCACATCGAAACAGGTCAGGGTGGGCTTTGCAATGGTCTTCTGGATGGCGACTCGAGTTGAGTGATCGATGTTAATCTGAATGACAAATGTGATTGACAGTGAGGAGGAAACCATCCACACAGCACTTTGCTATTATTAGACCTCTTGTTCATTTCAAATCGCAGCCCTACTCGCCTTGAAAAGTCTGTTTTCCCTGCAATCTTTCCTGATCACCTAAGATGTGTCTCTGTAGCTCACATTTCAGCATTAACTTTAATCTTTCCCATACAACATGTGTAACATATGCACAGATACGTGCCTCTTGAGCTGACTGTGTGGGTGCGTGGGGCTAGCAGACACAACTGCCATATACTAACAGGAAAACCACATACTGCACAGACGGTCACCTCCCCACTGCACATGGCCTTGGTGTTGATGAGAAAAGCAAACCATAGACCAGCAAACATCAATATGTGAAAGTCTAGTTTTATTTTCTGTCATGCAATTAGCCTAGTTTCAGTTGGCGTCAGCAGATAATAATTAGACTGTGAAATGCATTTAGAAACACCTATGAGGCTGTAACATTCTGCAGTATCCAACTTAAAATGGCCCACAATTATGTTGTTAAATCATTATGATAATGATTAAAACACTGCTGTGGGTTGTACTAGACTTTCCCATGCTATTTATTACTACTCAAGTAATGTAGGACAAGTTCAGAACTGGTGTTTAAGTTCCCCTTACCTCCTTTGGAGATTCATTTTCTATGAATACAGCATAGATCTGCTTGGCTTTTGATAGCAGTTTGGTGTTTGATTCAGTTGTCTTGAAGTCCTCACAGGCTAACCAGAACTCGATGTTCTCCTCACTAAATTCAGTGCGAAGAAACTGTGTGAAAGTCTTAACACCATCTGGAGAGAGGAAGCAAGAACAGCAAAAAAAATCCAAGACAAGTTAATAAACTCAGATTTCACTTACATAGTGAGATAATGCCATCCAGTGATCCTTGTTTAATTGCATGATCAATGCAAACTGCTTTGAAAAGCATATCAAGCAATGTTAACTTTCAGTGAATAAATCCAATGACCAAGAAATCCTCAGACTGTATGTATGTATGTATGCATGTATGTATGTATGTGTCAATTTCCCCTTACTAATCCGCAAAAACATCAATGCACCAGTGTAGGCACCACTGCCATGTTTTTTTTCTGCATGTGACAAATAAAGTGATCTGGACCTCAAACTAAGTACTGTAATATGACTTTTACTGTCCTTATTATATATATATATATATACTGTGTTTGGTATGCATGTATAACAATTAAAACAGACCCTTGAAACCACTGAACACAAGTTGTGTTCTACAATTTTGCAAGTGTATAGCATGAGTATACTACAAGAGCTCAATAGTTTTGAAAATGCGCTGAAAAGCTGCTTACCTGAGTCATTTAGCAGTTCTTCAAAGGAATCACTCCATTTTAATGCTGTCTCTGGTGATATGCTGAGAAGACACATAAATATGATTACTTTAATTGATGTGCACGAAAAGACATATTCTGTCACAGAGCTAAAAATGTACTTTAAATATTTGTGAATGTCAGTGTTTTTGTCTTGCCCTTTCTCATATTTCTGTGATGTGACAAGGTATCCATGAATGTCAGAAGTTACCAATATTCCTAACTAGGAGACCTGATGGCCACCCTGTAATGAGGTGTGGACACGGCTGAGTCATCACAGATGTCTGTTTGCGTTAGTGCCTTGTTAATGAAATGACAGTTAATGCTTATCATATAGATCACTGACATTCTGCACATTCAGAATGATAAACACGGTGCAAGCAATGTACAAGCACGGAGCCAAGTTATCCCAGAGTAAAATTGTGAAACTGTGAGCACAGGCAGGTTTCTAAATGCCCAGACATTGCAAATGCAGTTCTCCACCTAAAAGTGAGTAAAGTCCCCAGCCCACCAGGCTTAGCTGTGGCCCTAATCCAAGGGTCTGGACTGCTCTACTGTCAGCTACTGTCCATATGGTCACTAATGCATGCCATAGGCCACCCAAATCACATCTAAATCTGCAACCATGTTATGTGCTATAAATTTAGCATTTTGTTTTCATTTTTCACTTAGCTTACTGTTCTTTTCTTTTTGTAAAACACATTGAAGTACTTCTGTATGAAATCCATTATAATACATGAACTTTGCCTTGCCTTTGCAGTGGAGGGAGAACAGAAGCTGTTGTGGACACTGAGATATGAACGGTGACTTCATGCCACTTATCAGACACACACATACACACACTTCAGTTAACCTCCACTTGTATTAAACCACATCTACTTGTTTTGGAGACATTTGGAAATGGTATGCAACGGTATGTTTCCTCCGGTAAATTGTTGGGCTGGGAGATTTTCACATCAAAGTTTATTAAGGTATCATAAACTGCTGTGTGATGAGTCTGTTGCAAACTACTGGGTTTTAGTACTCCAACACAAGCAGAGCAATGTGAATAAGAGCCAGGCCTCACCTGTTAACCTTTGTTGTTGCCTTCTTCTCAGGGCTGACATTTTCATGAGAGCCGGATTTGGCAAGAAGAAGACTGAATCTGCTCTTCCGATCTTTCTCTTTTAATCTGGGAAGGGTGCAAAGCAATACGCTCATTACAAGTTTCCTATGAGTATGTGGTGAGAACCAACAGTATTGCAAACTTCAAAACCTTTTTTTCCAAACCAGCCCCTACCATTTAAAGACAAAGGATTGAAATGTAAAGTTGTATGTAAAAGGCACTACTGCTACCTGAGACTGCATGTGAGAGGCAAAGCATATGATCAAGGCTAGACAAAGGGAACTTTGAAAAAGGAGAAGTCTGCTATTTTTGCACTACTTACGTATTAAAAAAAAGAAACTTTCATTTTTTTCATTTACATAAGCATTGCCAATAAGTCAAACTAGGAAGGATTATAGCCGGAGAATATTTTTCTGGGTTTAATACTTTTAATTTGTATCCATGGGCTTATCTGTGGGCTTAATTTTTGACGACATCAACAGTTTCACTGAGGCACACTGTCTTTCATCATACAGTCTTTCAAATCTTTAGCCTCAGCATTTTCTCAAACGTTCTTGTCAGAGTAACTGTACAGCATTAAACAATGTGTAGACCTGTTTTCTCTGAAACTGCGTTGCCTTAAGTAGTGCTTATTCATTATCGGATACAGACACATAAATACGTTAGGTATAAAAACCTTAGCTCCAGTCAGTAAATTCTGTATTGTTTCCTTCCAAAAAATCTGTCTAAATCTGCAAGGACTGTTTCATTGTCTGTTGTTATATGTTTTCCATATAATATCATGATTTTACATTTTTACTTCTACCACTCTAACTAGTCTACATTATTGAGCAATCCAAATTTAAGGAAGTTGTTGATGTCTTCGCATCAGATGTTGAGTAAATTTAGCAAATCTTTCACATAGTAATATATATAGAAACAAAATGTTTAAGATAACCCTTTCTGAAACAATATGCATATAGAATTTTAGTCAGAGTTGTCAGTAAACATACCTTGAATTGCCATCCCGCACCAGCGCATTGTTATCTGCTGGGTCGAACATGTTGAAATACGGTTCCTTCTCAGGGGCTGAAAAGTTGAAGTGAGGAAATAGAACAAGCAAGGTCTCCATGCTCTTCCCCTTAGTTTGTCAGTCATGAATCTAAACCCTCAGAGAAGCTGTACATCTACTTAAGCACTTCAGAGCAAGGGGTATTTCTTTTTAAAGTTTGTAAACAGTACATTTCCTCCACCCCTCTCTGTTTCCGGTAGTGGGAAATTACCTTATGCTTACCGAACGCTCTGTATATACCTGAATTTCCAAAGCATGCCATACCAGCTGAGCTTGTGACCCTAAGAGCTGATGCAGAGTGATTTATTATTTTCCTGTAGGGTGACCGAGGTGACTGGTGATCAGAAGCAGATGAAATACTATCTTTTAGTGCACACTCCCTTCATTGCAAACTGAAAGACAGCCACACAGCCATCCAAATCAACTCATCTATGCCACATGGTCTTATACATGCAGAAAAAAGTGCATACAATACAGTTGTTTGGCCAGGGCAGAGGTCTGTATAATTTTTGAATACAGTGTTTCAAAGCAGATACAGGTGTTTTCACCCAAAGGCAAATGTGTGTGACTCTGACTAGTCCCCAGTCAAGCATAGCAGATACAGTGAAGTCAAACGTAATGAATAGAGGGATGCATCCGCAGAGGCCTGACGTGACCGTTTCCACGGTATCAGTGGTGTAATGGTGATGGACAGACTCGCTGTGACACAGCAAATGACAACAGGGAATTGAGGCAATCTCAGGCCGACAGAGACAAATGTGATATCTTTGTCTAAACAACAACTGCGACAGTGGCAGAATCCCTAAGAGAGTATGTGTCCACCATAACTAAGGAGGATTCTCCATGGTCAGGTTGTGTCCTCACAGGTCAGAGCTCTAGCTGATGGAGGTTGTGTTTCTCAAAAAGGAAAAAAAAGTGTTTATCTGGCTGTGACATTGGAATGGTGTCTGTTTAAAACCTGCTTTTTTCTTACAGTCATTACTTACATAAATATGCAGCAATCAATTAGACCTCTGCTCCAGATAAAGTAAAAAGGAATATACCATTGCACTGCATCTGCTTCAATACGTTTGACCAATACAGGCAACTTGTTGGAAGTAGTAGAATGGTGCCTTGATGGAGCGTGCCTGACACTGTCTGTGTCATCAGGGACATAGATTGCATCATTAGAGGCAAGCACATTCAGACAGAGCCTATGTATTTATTTGACTTCTGCTTATGCGCTGCATAGACAGGTATGTTTTCCTGGTCATTTACATTACACTACACACTCATTACATTACATTACACACTCTATTTACATAGAGAGGCCTTGCTGATGTCCTATCAGTGTGTTGCTTTGGCCAAAATATAGGCTGTGTGGGGTCATATTGATGTAAGCTGAGAAGTTTTTTGCCAAAAGCAGTTCTACTTAGTGCTATTGGAAATTCTTCAGTTGTTCTACTATTTGTTGCAAATAATCCAAAAAGTGTTCTTAGCAAAAAAGCATCTATTTAAGATGGGGTTTAATTCCATTTAAATAGAACATGGCCGTACTCTTCACAGCCTCTCAAAATGTTTGTCAGCGAAAGTTATATGGAAAAAAGGCCAAACAGTCATCCTTACTGATATATTTTGGAAGAGGATTAAAGCACCTCATATACACACCCTGAATGACAAACAGTGGCAACAGTATTTAAGCTTAAGCAAAACCTGGACATGGACTTGGACAGCTTTCAGCTCAATAGTCACTCTGAAGTTTATTTAAGACAAAGCCCAGAGAATGACCCCAATTAGAGTCCTCTTAAGTATTAATTACTTGCTATGAATTCAAAGATTATTTGCTCGAGATTGTAAGGGGAGATGAATGATCCCTCACTGGTTGTTTCACCTCTGTAATTAAGCTAATTACCCCTAAGATGTGTCATCTGTGATTTTGGCTGTAGATTTAGAAGACAAGAGAGACGTGTCCCAGAACCCCCTACACATATTTCAAGTAAAGTGCAGTTTGACATGGTGGACCTGACAGATATTCAGGCACTCCTACCAGGAACAGGTATTTTTGTGATCTACCATGAGGGCATAGAGTCACCAGCACCTATGTTAAATGGAGTTTTTTTATGATAAGATGAGTAATGAGTGAGCCTGATACAAAACTGAAACTATATCAAGCCTTAATAAAACCAACTACATGGTGTGGTCCTCCCTAAGTAGGTTACCATTCATCAAGCTGTGACATGAGGATGGTGGCAGATGCATTTTTTTAGCCTATGTGGCCATGTATAATGCTGACATGCAATGTATACCTACATGCGTTTTTGCCCTGTAGGGCATATTGGGTCTATATGTGATTTCCCCTTGTCTAGACTTGGTAATTGTGTGTGCAGTACTTAAGAAAGCATCCATGGTGTTTCTTGGCATTGACAACTATTACTATAAGTGTGAGTGAGTGTGTGTCTCTCTGTGTGTCTGCACCACACAAAACCTACTTTTAACATTTTATATGGACTTTTTGGAGTTAATTAATCATCTTCATAAGTCAGTAGATGCTTAAATGACTCATTACCAGGCGAATGAAGGCCACCCCACTGTATGTGGACAGAATACCACGCTTGCAATATCTGGGTGTCTGTCCTGAATATCGCAAGAAGCAGGATGATGTTAAATTCTGAAGAAATTCTAAATTTACTTACCTTGGTGAACATGACTACTGTCATATTTGCCGATTACTCTGATCAGTTGAGTTAAAAACACATGCAGAGGGTGAGGAAAAGAAAAAACAGTCTGTTTTTATGAGAGTATGCATTTATTTGGAGACCCTAGGGGGAGCTCCATTGAGGAAAAACACTCAAAGTTGCATAGTATCTCTTTAATTCAAGATTGACTCTAACCAAGGGAGCAGGAACAGACTTGGAAGTTGAAACCTCATGGGGAAAGGGCCCACCCGGAAAGGGCCCAGTAGCTTTAGCATTCCATACACGTACATTCATTTTAATGTCACTTTGACATGCAATGGCTTTACATGGGAAGCACACCGTACCTTGATTTTGGCATTTTTGGACACCGGAGAAACCAAAGCAAAACATATTTCCCCCCCTGGAAATGACGCTATCCCTCAGTCCATTTCTTCTAAATTCTATGAGTCTAACACAAAACAATACATCCTAATGTTAAAACTGCATCACATTTTGTGAACTGTACTTACCTGTGTGTTAGATTGTGTTTTATAGCAGAAAAGAATGCTGATACAATGCAGATGCAGTGGTCTTTTGTGTGTTCACAACACCACTATTTGGCTGGTAGAAAAAAATCATCCCAAGATGACATTAATGCAGAGAAAAAATGTAATGTGCTTATGAAAACATAAAGTTGCTTCCTGTCTGTTTGGAATGCACAGCTTTCCAAAGATCAGTCATGTCAGGGATTAGCTTTAGACCTAAACCTACCATTTTTGAGAGAAATACTCACAAAGCCAATGGGCTGAGGCTGGAGCCTTTTTGTGAAAGTCACATTGTGTGCTGCTGAGGCTGATAATGGAGGTCCTGCGCTAAGACATGACTGAACACACAGCACAGATAAGGCCCAGTTTCACCTTAGGTGGGGTCGGTATGCGCTCCGGCATAGAAACAACACATACTGTAGACTGGAAGATGTCAACCTCTCTCTTGTATTGTTCAGATCTCAAGGATCCATTTTAAATATTCATATTATTTGCCTTGCAGTGCTGGGATTGGAAAATAAGCATGAGAGAAGAACAGCATGGGGGGCAAAAACATCAAATGAAACAGAATTCAATAATGTTAGTGCTTTATGTTTGTGTAAGCTCTTTTGTCCAAACCCAAGCTCTAACATCAGTGTCGTGTTTCTGCCACCTGGATCCTTCTCCTCCTCCTGGTTGATGAGAAACCCGGTGTTCCTCAGAGGCACGCTTTCATCTCCGGATATTCCGATGCTGGCTGGAAATGAGAGGTGTGGTGCATTGGGTGGGCAATGGAGGCTGCTGGGGGCTTGGTGAGTGCATGTGTAAGAACACGTCCCACTGACAGCCTCCATCTTTGCAGGGGCATCAAGATTCTGCCTGGCACACCAGCATGAGACAGACCCCCTGCTGCCCCCCCCCCCCCCCCCCCCCCCCCCACACACACACACACACACACACACACACACACACACCCCATACACACACACACACACACACACACACACACACACCCCACACACACACACACACTCCCCCCCCCCCATACACACACACACACACACCCCCACCCCCCCCCCCCCCACACACACACACACACACACACACACACACACACCCCATACACACACACACACACACACACCCATACACACACACACACACACACACACACACACACACACACACACAAACACACACACCTTCCCTCACCATTCCAGCTCCTCTACTCTTCTGGCTTTTTCATCACTACACCTGTATTAGCCATTCTCTTTTTGAGTGGAACAATTGTGAATGCTGGCTGTTGAGAGATGGCATGTAAAGTATGATACTGTGGTGTGGATTTAAGTCGACTTTTGTGTTCTTTTTATGAGCTCTTCAGAGGATGTATTTATCATTCATGTTAATCATAATAATAACAGTCATAACAGTGGTAGCACAAACAGCACAATGTCAGCATCATCAAACATGTATGCTGGGATCCCCCTCACCCTTCGATTGTGCCTCTGTCATTACCAGAAAGCACCCGGGTTCCTGTAAAGCTTGAGTTTCTCGGCTGCAAGGCAGCAAACAGCTGTCTGGATGCGACTCAACTGAAAGCACCAAAATGGCTGCTGCTGTCAAGAGCCCACTTCCTGTGAAGAACCGCAAGTCAAACAGACCTGAGAACTAACCACATACAAGGGGGATTTGAACATTCTGTGTTAACTAGCTTACAAGAAAAATGTTTTTTTTTTTTTTTTCGACAAAATGTAGTGGAAAAAAAGATGAACTAACTTTCTGGGGGGCTGTGAGAACCCCAGAGTGTCATCTTTAGGCCTATTTTACATTATATTCACCAAACTCAAAAATTATAATAAAAAATCAAAAATATTTTAATAATTTACAGCTTATATACTGTATGTAACCAGTGTTAAGCCACACATTATGTGGCTGATTACAACTGTTGTCAAATATCTTTTTTTTGCCATTTATGATGATACATATTGAAAGAATACAGCACTTGACCTCTACATAGCTACAAAATTACATTAAGTGTACAAAATAAGCACACCATAGAGCTGTGATATCAATATACTGCTCTTAAGCCAAACTTCATTTTAAGATTCAACAGAGAAGCATACTATATAAAAACATTTTTTTTTAAGTAAAATAAATAAATAAATAAATAAACTTCTTTCACACAGCTGGCGCACTGTCCTGAAATCAGATAGTGTCTGTAAAGCTGATGATTAGGTAATGCTTTACTTTATGGATCGGTAATAAGTGGGTAATTTTAGGGTTGTTCAACAATGCAAACTGCATTCAAAGGGTAAAATTTTGTGCTGCATGGTAATTACTTGTAATATGTAGTACAAAAAGTATTATTACAATGAAACTGTGTATAAACTACCATAAAATTATCCTCTTGTTACCAATATCTAAAGTAAAGTGTTACCGATGGTTGATAGTTAAGGCTTCATTATGAAAAATGGGTTCTCAGTCATTCTGCTTATGTGATTCAGACAGATGTAAAAAATTAAATACAAAGTGAGGTGCACTCTACTGAAAGGGTGGACATCAAAGTGAGTAGGCTGGCATGGCTGAGCACAGATATGGACATGAGCACCCTCTGGTGTAATCACTATGGCACTGGACCTTCCGAAGATTACTGAAAATGGACTAGCTAAACAGGTGCTCTGCTAAGCACGAGTGCTTATGAGTCACAATTAGTTGTAATAATTTTTCATTTACACATTTCTGTACTGAACACAACCCTCACCGGAATAGAACACTAGCGGGGGTTTCCAGTTGTCTAGACAGTCACTTACTATTAAACAGTAAAGATCAGTCCTCTAACCTTAATTTCTCAGTTGGAGCACTGGGCAATGATGCATGCATGTGATGCTCAGACCTCTTAAGTTAAGGTGGCTTTGTAGTATAGGAGGTGTTCATGATTGCTTGGTGGTTACACACAGCCCTGTCCCTCTGTACCCATATGCCTGCTATCTCCTCAGGAGACCCAGGTGGTTTGCTCAGTAGCAGCCCTGTTGTGGGGTTCTGAGGCTATCAGGCCCATGTGCCAATACTGATCCCAACAGGTCCCAAAACAGACCAGAACCGGGTGACACACAGGCACAAATCAGAGTTTGCATAAGCTCTGTGATCAATACACATGTGCTCTGTACAATGCAGATATTTCTATTCTTCCACCTCTACATCAATAATCAATTTCAGTCCAAGGTTCATGGTCTATTGCACACATGGTTAAAAGCCACTGGATGTCCACAATTAGTGTACCATTTGCAACTGTTTGAGCCTGATGTGCAATGATCATTATCCAGCTAATGTGATGCTAGAAAAAACAATATATTTTTTTCAGAAGACCGAAAACACATCCATGAATTTTGCTGTAATCTGGTAAGCTGCTTGATAAGAATCAAAAGAAGTTTCTAGTATGTTGTAGTTGTAGTATCTTCAGTGGAGGTAAAGCTAATCAAAATTCTAATTATTAGTACATTAATTTCATAAATTGAGATTAAAAAAACATGTATCCTGGTCTGTATGGTGCTGGATTGCTCTCTTTAAAGGATGTTCCCCTGTGGCCGATGATGTCATGTTGTGAGGTAAATAATCACTGGTGCCATGCCTCTCAGGGATCCCGGAATGCCAACAGAGAGCAGTAATACATTTTAACTGAAACTAAAAATGTGGCCACAAAGCTACTCCCGTTTTATATCTGTTTTTAGAAATACCAATGAGAAGTGAACTTTCAAACTTTTAGCATGGATTTCAAATTTACTGGTTGTGTAATGAGCCTTCAACTGAGGCTGGCTTCACAGATGAGAGTAACTGTCACTGTCCTTTGCTCAATTGATTGTTTGCTGCAATCAATGATTTTGCAGAATGTGTAGCAAGTACTCTTGCATGGATCTGCCACCACATGGCTACTTAGCCAAGTGCCTAAGAAAGGACAAGACAAGAGACACTGTAACTTATGTGTGTGTCCTGTGAGTTCACTATGCCCTAAAATGACAAATGTATGCTTTATATGCTCCAGAGGTCAGTTTAAATTGAGTATTAACCTTCAAAAGGTCTAAAATATTATTACTTCATTTTGCAACC